>WNNJ02002414.1:0-37081 GCA_012934845.2 Pomphorhynchus laevis
CACATGTTGATTGGTATGACTACACACCTATGCCATGTTGTGACTTTCACTCCCGTTGTCTAATCGACTGTATAAATAGATATTGCCTTTTTCAACTCGTAGGCAAAAACCAACACGATTCTGTAGAACTCAATCTTCACTGCTTGATGTATGTCTTGCCTCTTTGGATAATCTGATTACAGATATCAGACAGGACTGTCCTATCGGTAAAAGTGATCACACAGTCATTTTGGGTTGCATATGTGCTGATATCTATTCAACCTTAGTAGTTGAACCCGCACTTAATCCATTCAAAACAAATTTTGTTCTAGCAAATCATCTATTGCAGCAAGTCGTATGGCCTACTCCGTCTTCCTCAACTCTGGAACAACTATGGTGTACCTTCCGCGACACCATTCTGTCAGTATATCGATGATCTACTCAACTGTGCGTAGTTCGTTCCTCCATTGTGAGTAAAAGATGGCTGGATTCTAAAGTGCGGTCCGCCATAAATGAGAGGAACGAGGCATGGTCAATGTTCCGCACTGGATATCTCACTTTTGATGATTTCAAAGTAATCCGGAGTCGTGTATGCTATCTTATCCGTAATAAACGGAGATTATGTGAAATGACTACTATCCGATTCATTCACACCGATCCTTGTCGCTTCTATTCATACATTCGACATTTTTTATCGTATCGGTGCGGGTTTTCTGTGCTAACCGATCACAACGATCATAAAACAACCGCTCAAAAATGTTGTCCGAATATATTTTGAGCACACTTTAGTGGTGTGTTCTCCGATACAGTTGCTAATCCGATGATTTCGTCCGTACAGCACCCACTAGTTCCATGCTCCCCAAGACATCATTAAATAGTCAGCCCTGACATTGTAATTAATGCTCTACAGAACCAAAATTCTACTAACTCGGCGGACCAGACAGAATACCGTCTATTTTTCTAAAGAACGTCGCATCCATGATCTGCTACTATCTTACCAGTATCTTCAATAAATGTTTGGAATCTGGCGTCATCCTCAACAATTGGCGAGATACAATTGTAGTCCCAATCTATAAAAAGAGAGACGGATCTAAAGTCAAAAATTATCGCGCGCTTAACTTAACGTTCATCTACATTAAGATCATGGAACATATTATTATCTCTAGTATGGAACATCATGTCATAAGCGCAAATATCATAACCACTGCACAACATGGCTTTCGAGCAGGTCACTCTACCACAACCAATCTTCTGTTGGCTCGTAAAAGATTATTTTCATTGAAACATGAGGGTGTAGATATCGACATTATTTTTGTCGACCTCTCGAAAGCGTTCGGCACCGTACCTTGCAATAATCTTATCCGAACTCTTCGACAATTACTCGTTCGATTCATAGTCAATAGACTGGATTGCAGATTACCTTCATAATAAAAGGTTCTATGTCCGCCATGATGGACGCCTCTCCTCAGCCATTTCGATGACTTGTGGTGTTCCACAAGGATCTGTTCTCTCACCCCCTCTTGTTCACGTTGTATGTGAACGAGCTTCTTAATGTGATCCATTCGCCATCTCTGATGTACACTAACGACTTAAAAATATGGAACCAAATTACATCGTTATTGGATGCTGACTCTGTTCAGTTTGATCGCAATAACTCTGTTCAGTCTGATCTCAATATGATCCACTCGTTGGCACATACTTATGCGATCAGATTGAAGGTAGCTAAGTGTGCTTATATGCATATTGGCCGACGTTTCCCGGATACACAATACTATATTGGATGAGTGATTATCCAGAAAGTCGAAAAGTTCACTGACTTGGGTGTGGTGATGACATCCGACCTGAAAACCACCACTCCCAACGTGACTGTTGCATCTCGACCAAGCCGTCAGCTTGGTATTCTACTGCGTGCCTTCCAACTTGCCGCATATCCAACTACAAAACGTTATCGTACAGTTCTCGAAAAGCCTTTGAGATGGGGTTCCAAACGTGTGCGTGGGCTATTCGTTGTCCCCAATGCAGGGCGTATGCGTAAATTAGGAATACAGACAATCGAGTACAACCATGTGGAGAGCGACTTGATGATGGTTTACAACATATTTTCGTCCAGTGGTCATCCATGCACCGATGTTCTATCTGTGCGAACCCGTCTTAATCTGAGAGGACATGCATCGCGGAAATACCTATATGTTCATCCCGCCGCAGTGTTTAGCAGCCGCGTGGTTTACATGTGAAACCGCCTCCCAATGAAAATTGTGATGATCACTAATCGTAGGACTTTTAAGGATCTCTTTAAAAACAAGTTGAAGGACAATATGGACACGCTCTCAATTTTTCTTTGACTGTCTTTTATGTCATTTTGTTTTTACTTTCTTTATATTCCATTTTTTACATATTGTAATGCCCCTGTATGAGCTTGCGCGCTCTTTTGGTGGTCTATAGTAATAATAATCTCGGATCTCGCAAAGTAGCTGGATAGTTTGTAAATCATTAATCGCGTGATTTTGTTCAATTCTGTGTACCTCGGCTCTCGCAAAGTAGCTGGATAGTTTGTAAACAATTGATCGAGTGATTTTGTTAAATTGTGTGTATCTCGGCTGTCGCAGTAGTGTTTTAATAATAATACAAATTTATTTAATGTGGCAAATGCGTACAAGCTGTACGCTTACAAGTCCACAAACAAAAATGAAAAAGTCAAGCAGATAAATTGTTTAAATGGGATCGGATTTGTCGTTTGAAGCACGGGAGGGAAGTTGATTGGCGTATATGAATGAAGAGATGATTCCACGATAGAGGAGCAGCCACCAGGAAGGAGCGGAGTCCAAAGGAGGTAGAGTAGTTTGGGACATGTAAAAGAAGGGAATTACAGGAACGCAAAGAACAGTAAACAGAACGAGAATTATCAAGAAAAGGAAGGTTGAGAAATGAAGGGGTATGAAAAGTTACAAGGCGGAAAGCAACGATAAGAAGACGAATTTGAACACGACCATAAATTGTAAGCAAATCGAGAGAAGCAAGATGGTAGGATGTATGATCAAAACGACGAAGACGGAGGAGAATTTGTACAGCTGCGTTGACGATGCGTTGTAGGGGAAGAAGAGTGGATTTAGGTGAGTTGGAAAATAGACTAAGACAATAATTGAGTTTAGAAAAAAGGAGAGAAGATATGAGAGTCATACAAGAAGGGAAATCGATCAATCTACGAACTTGACGGAGGTTGCGGAGTATCAAGGTAGATAAGCGTACTTTATCTCTAACGAAAGGTTTAAGTGAAAGTCGGTTGTCAAAATGGAAGTTTAGGAAAACGAGATTATCAACGATAGGAATAATTGTAGAATTTAATGATACGGATGGAGGTTCGAAGCCGAGGCGTCGAGGTAGGATCTACATAATTTTGGATTTATCAGGATTCAGAGAAAGGCGAAGGGAAGAAAGATGATTGGAAATTGAGACAAGACAGTCGGAAGCAGAAACACTAAGATCGTGAATACGATAAACAGGTGCATGAGCATAGATGAGAATGTCATCAGCATATTGCATAACATGGAAGTTAAATTTATGAGAAATCGAAGACAAATCACCGAGAAGAAGAGAGAAAATTATAGGGCCTAATACGGAGCATTGTGGAACACCGGACGGAATGGACGAAGGATGGGAGAGAGAAGAGTTTAGAATAGACGCGAAATGTACGGTTTGATAGATATGAAGAAAACCATGATACAGTGGGTAAAGAGAAGCCATAATCATGACGAAGGCGATGGAGAAGAATCGAGTGATCGACGATGTCAAAAGCAGACGATAGATCAAGAGAAACTATGGTACTACATAATTTATGATCGCGCGATATGAGTAAGTCGTTATAAACTTTAAGACATGCAATTTCGGTAGAGTAATTAGAGCGAAAAGCGGCTTGGAAGGGAGGAAATAAGTTAGAGGAATAGAGATATGTATTAACTTGCTTAAGAACGAGACGCTCAAGGAGTTTAGAGAGGGTTGGGAGAAGTGAAATAGGACGGTACGAAGATGGTAGTGAGGAGTCGAGAGATTGCTTTTTGATGAGAGGACGAACAGTGGTGCATTTCCAGATGGAAGGAAATGTACGGCTACGGATGGACGAGTTGAACAATGTGGTTAGGAAGGGTAAGATAAAGGAGCAGATATTTTTAAGCAAGTGAGTGGGAATTGGGTCAGAAGGAGAGGTTTTATTAGGTAATGACAGCAGAACCGAAGAAACTTCATCAGACGAAACGGGAAGAAGGTGGAATAGTTCTGGGAGGGAAGTATTTAAAGAGAAGAGTGGGTACAAGGGGACTATGGGTAGTAGGGAAAGTAAATTAGATAGCTTAGTTTGTAGATAAAAAGAAAATTCATCAGGATTTATATTACAAGGGTAGATGATCGTGAAAGAATTGAGTTTAAGATTTTCCAATGAGATTTAAAGTTGGAAAATGACTCGAGTTGATTTTGCCAAAAGAGAGTACGTTTAGTACGTATAAGAATGAGATGTGAACGGCGTTGAGAAAAGTAGGAATCACGAAGATTTGGAGGGAGTGAGTTGGGAGAACGTTTAAGAAAGCGTTTATACATACGAAAAGAGTGACGGAGTCGACGCTTAGATTGGCTACAGTCAGAATCGAACCAGGGAGCATGGCGCAAGCGCTGGGAACGTCGAAGTCGACTAGGCAGAAGGTTATTGAGGATCGACGTAAGTTCAGAATCAAACAGAATGCAGAGATCATCGGGATAGAGATAGTTAAGAGGAAGTGAAAAGAGTGAAGAATTGAGTAAGGCTGTGCAGAGAATAGGGATATCGAGAAGCTTCCAGGGTCGACTTGGTGTAGATAATGGTAAAGGCGGAGAAGGAGGATGGGGACGAGTAAGAGTAAGAGTGACAAGGAAATGATCGGACAAACCAGGATCAGTAATTGACAAGGAGGTATAGTCATTGAAGCAGTTAGGTACAGCAATGATGTTGAGAGCACCGCCGAGAATATGAGTTGGGCTTGTTGAAAGTAATTTATAGTTAAAATCAGAAAAAAGATTAGTTAAAGTGATAGAGTCAGAGTCAGACGGGCGATCAAGACGAATGTTAAAGTCACCGAGAACAAAAGAAGGAGTATAAGACAATGAACAGTGAGACATTAGATCTGCAAGGTCGTTAAAGAAGATACGTGATGGGGCAACTGAACCTGGACGGTATACAATCACAAGTTCCAGAGGGAAAGGCGTTGATAATCTGCATATGAGTAATTCAAACGAAGTGTAACGGATGTTAACGTTAATTTTACGTAAAAACATTGGGTGACGAGCAATGGCAACAATACCGCCATGGTTAGAAGCAGTAGATGTATGAGATGTAATTTGACGAGCTGATTCAACTAGAGAACAAGCAGAGCGACATAGACAACGAATAACAAGATCGTCGGAGTCAGTGTGCCAGGATTCGGTAATGCAGAGAATAAATAATTCGGTAATGAGAGATACTAGTTTTTCTTAATGCTTAGATTTTTAAATATAAAGTTCTGTATTTATTGCTAATATTTCTTTCTGTAGCTATCTTTCTTTACATGTATTATCGTCTGGTACTGTGTTTCAGTAACCGAGCTGCGGTCAGTTAGTTGCTAACTAGCCTCCTACTGATTGAATTACTTTGAAATAAATATTAAAAAGACTAAAGAAATGAAGTTTAGTCGTTGAAGAAAACTTCAATTCAAATTTACTTCACCAAATTGAGTTCTATAATTAGTGAAAATTAGTCTTTCTTTAGAATTTACAAAAGAGTAGCAGCATCTCTTTACGGCATAAGATTGTAATCCTACCCGATTCATTAAAAAAAAGTTCCAGTTTTTTTCATGGCTGCTTGCCATTTGGCTAGCAATCCTTAAAGATTTTCCCATATTTTCAAAATTAACATCAACCTTTAATAGCTTTCTTAATGTATTGTCTTCGATTTGTAAGGATGCTTTGGTAACAAATTCATCAGGGCCTACATGATAATACCATCCCTTACCCGATTAGCCACTGCACTCTTCATTACTTAGATTCTTTATAAAACTTACATCATATCGTTGCTCCCTCAAGAGTGTTGACTCATTCTGTATAGGTTTCATTGTCCTTCTTTCGAACTCTCGACGTCCTGCCGCGCTCCCTATTTTATCACATTCAAACACCTCCTCTGTTTATACCTTCTCGACAAATGATTTACATTTTTGTTTTGTTGTGGTCATGTAAGCGTGCGCTGGCACGCATTTGCCACGTTAAAATAAATCTTTTTTCTTGCGTAAATGCTGGAAATTGTACCTAGCTGATATTTCGTTGATGCCTCTCGAAAAATGACGATTTAGTATATTTTAACGTCACTAAATTTTAAATAATCCAACTTGCCTGTCGTCGTAACCTTCCTGATCACTTTGAACGTATTAGATCCGAACCAAGCAATCAATTAAGCTTTTATCATCTCTTTATCGACAATCCCATGTCGTAACATAGTGCTTCAACTGCAGCACATAGTTCTTTTGTGCCAATGCTGTCAAACCGCCTGAACGAAAATGCTTGCCTTTGTGAGGACGGGAAAGGCTTCAGCTGGTGGATAGACCGTGTCCTGCTGTAAGTGCGCTTTACTTCCAATTTTATGTCAATGCAGTATCACAAAACGTAAATGTTTTCACATTAAAATAAACTTAATATATAATTTATTAATATATATTAATATATTAATCGATGTATATATTTATTATATGTAATAAATGCGATATAATAAATGTAATTCGATATTTAATCAGCCAATTTTAGGTGTTCTCATTGATTAACTCTTAATTATTGACATTCTGTAGAATGTTACATTGGCATTCTGGTTTGTAATGTTACCTTACATTTGTATGGTTTGATAGACAATGTCAGAATGCAAAAACATTCCTGATTATCATTGATTAGAACAGCGCTGGAAAAGCGTAGTAAATGATTTAGTGCTATCTGCAAGTCAGCATTTTATCCCGATGCATTTGCATATTTTTAACTGATTGGAAAATTATCAACAGATGGTTATTGTTTGTCTGTTAATATTTACTCGTATTTGAATTGCTCGACAATTATTTTATGTTAATCCAAATTTTAAGTTTAAATATTATAATATTGTTTGCCTGGAATTTCTGGGTTCAATAAAGAAACCGGAAAGAAAGGGTGCGTCTCATCTATATTCCCTGTCAAATGAGGTGAAGTAGAAACTGTCAGCAGTACCGTTTAATAGTTTGTATTAATGTGAATTTCACAAGTCAAAAAAATGAGTACGAACAAGCGTGTCGGAGGAACAAAGGATTGTAAAAAACAGTTTTCCAGTCAATTTTCTAGTAAAAACAAAGGAACATGACCAAATACAGGTAAATGCTGCTCTGAAATCGCCTGTTCCAAAGGTTAGTGAGTTTTTAACTACCAGGGATAGGGAAGTACTTCCCCCAATCCCAAAACTAAAAAATCTGATCATTATAAAGATCAAAAAGCCTATGGAAAGGCATTTATTGTTTAATTTCTTTCTACGGCCGTTTACAGAGCAACTATCAAATAGAATCATTTTTAACTCGGTAAAACTTTATAAAACTGAACTAAAGATTTCGTTTACCACCTCAGACCTCTTAAAGGGGTATGTTAAATACTTCGAATCGTCCCTGTCGGAGTATGGGTCCATATACTCTAAACCCATACTTGCCACTCTAAAAGTATCTAACCTCCCTTGTCAATTGGAAGATAATGATATCGAATTACTAAAAGAAACATTAAAAATATCTAACTTCCGTTCAATAATAGGCAAGAGCGGACATCAAATACCAGTTGGATTTTGTTCCGCTTCCCTAGAGCGGGCTGGATCGCTGGCTAATTCAGCTTGTAATCCCTTCATGGGATTTAATCTCAGATTTGCAATCATTGATAAAGAAGAGTTCACATATCCGCACTGCAGTCGGTGCCACAAATGGGGGCACTGGGCCTCAAGCTGCAGTGAGCCATCGACATGTGGGGTGTGTGGCTCCCCCAGTGTGCGGCTTTGTTAAACGGAGAAAAATGTGTATCCCCTCCATTATGCTCTAACTGTGGGGGAGCCATCCTGCATGGAGCAGAAAATGCAGACATTTTAAATTATATCAAGGTGGATTTAACAAGTCTGCTGCCCAACCGAAATCTGGTACCTTTGCAAATGCTGCCACTCGTACGAGGGATGATGATCTCATGCGAGTAATTGATATACGTATAGAAACAATGTATAAGAAGATGGAAGTTTTAGTATCCTCTGTTGTTGCCACATTCTGTACTAACCCTACTATTCCATCATCAACGGCAAATCCATCATCCAAAAAGAGGGGGCTTCGGCTCAACCTATCCCTCCTATCAATATTGGCAATCTCCTGAAGAATAAAAAATAAGGGGAAATGAAGATGCTGCCCATGGGCAAGTACCTGCCCCGAATGGTTCTAGTGACGGGAAAGGGGAACCTTCCCGTTCCTAGCTCCTTCTAGGTAGGCAATCCCACATCAAACTAATCCACCACAATGCAGAGTAATCGTGAGCCTTTTTCACTGAATATCCTTCAGTGGAATTCGGGAGGTGCTTCTGCCCTTAGACTTCTATCCGGTAGAGATGCAGATGTTATAGTCCTCCAGGAGACGCGGTCTATCCGTCTACCCCAGGACATTACTCGATTTATCCCAAAGCACATTTGTTCCCACTATACTCCGTACATAACCCCTCCTCACTCCTCTTCATCTCAAGGACTCTTGACCTTAATTAAGTGCTCTTTAAGGTCCTCCCTCCTATTAAACTATTCATGTCCAGCCATGTCTTGTTTAGTAGTTTCACTCTGTAAGAACGGTAAACGCCTCAGTCTTGCCAATGTCTACATCCGTCCTTGGGAGATACACAAAAACCGTATCACCCTGGATAGTATTATCGACAGCGGCTACGACATGATACTTGGAGATTTCAACGACAGAACTGGTCGTTGGATAAATGCAGCACTTCGCAGAGCTAGGAACGGTTATCTTATTCACAAACCACCTTCCCCTACCTTTCATTGCATATCAACAAATTCAGTCCTCGATATTTTACTGCTTCACTCGAGGTGGTTGTTAAAGCCCCTGTGCACAGAGCAATCGCGCCAGCAATTGTCTACCTCTCATGACCTAATTCGTTGGAGAATTGAGGAAGATACGTTGCTTCGAAGGAGGTTTCACTTTGATCCGATCAGAGTGGCTTTCTTTCAAGCGGCTATCCAACTCTTTCCCTGAATAGGAAATGAGAGTATGACCGAATTTAATACCTACCTCTTTTCGCAAGCTAACGCGATTTTATCGACTACTTATAAAGGTCGTATATACAATCCCACTCCGACGAAACTCAAGGTCCTAGCGAAATTGCTGAACCTCCCTAATCTCTCTGTTTCCGCCAGACAGGCTCTCTCGAATGAATACTGGAGCACTAGATATAGGTTCCAGCTGAGTAAGGATAGGACGAGTATTGCTCGCCTTAGTCCTTCTCAGTCTTCCTTTTGGAAGATTTTCAAGAAGAAGAAGTGTGTTTGCTGGAAGGATAAAGCATTGGGTTGGATAGGGAATGTAGGCCTTGATAAAGTTTTAGAGGAGTCACTAGCCCTACACAACTATGGAGCCACTCAATCACCTCAACCAATCCCGCCTTGGTGTAACTTCAGGAGTAGGGATCTATCTGTTAACGGATATCCTTAACTCCTGGGGTCCACTCCCGGGCACCTCCAAATCCATCGCTCCACTTTCTTCTCGAGTCTGTCAGCTTTTGACAGCTGATCAGAGAAGAGAGGTGGCCGTTACAATGCTTTTAACCTCCCCATCCGATGAAGCAGGCATCACTATTAGTAAGCCTGTTTTTCTTCATAAGAAAAAATCATGCTCATCCTCTAAAGATCTGCTAGCCATTTCGATTTAAAATGCCCTAGTGTCGATATACGAAAAAGCGCTTGCGCGTAAAATCCGCGACTATTTAAGTAGGCGTAATTTGATCCCTCCAGGTTTTCATGGGTTCGTCAAAGGTCGCTCGGTCCATTCAGCAGTTGGTGAGGTGGAGCTGTTTTGTCGGGATAATAGCCATCGTTTAGTTGTGGCTGTTTTCCTTGACTTTTCTGCTGCATTTGATCGCATCTCCATTCCCTTTGTGATCTCTTCTCTCAGGTCCCTCGGGTTGCCTGCGAGAATTGTGAACAGAGTGGAGATCCTGCTGTATACCAAGCGTTTTTACTATGAAGACGACCCAGATGCGCGTCAGTTCTACCCTATTACGGGTGTGCCTCAAGGTTCCCCACTTTCTCCTATCTTATACCTTGCTGCCTCTATTAAATTATTCAAAATATTTAAACGCGAACAACGTCTAGTGGTGTACGCTGATGACATCACAGCCCTGTTCACTGGACGCAGGTGTAAAGACGTAGTCTCTGACATCAGCCGTTTCTTTTCAAGATTAAAAGACCAGCTACCCCAATCCAATCTTATTTTAAACTCTGCAAAATCGCAGGTGGTAGTCTTTCATGGATCCCCTGCAACAAAGAAAAAACTTAAGAGACTAGCACTCTCTGCGCTCTCCTCCATATTCGCCTCTGAACCACTCCCCACCTTTACAAGTCGAGTAAAATACCTGGGGTTCACCGTTACGGTGAACTGGTCGGCGAAAGCCTATCCGGATAGATTTAAATGTATCCTGAAGAATGCTAGGTGGGCCCTGAAACGGGCTCAACATCTGTCATTGAAAGGGAAAGCCCAGGTGCGCCTCTGGGGCACTTGGGCTATCTCGGGATTTGTCTTCTTTTCCAGAGGACGTCCCCCCAGAGCAAAGGCTAAGGTTTCTTAAGCTCCTCGTCTCTCGTTTACCCAGCATAGTCCGTCTCGATTAGATTCTTCGGGTGGTGAAAGACCCCGGGTGGTTCAGTCGAAAGGCGGCGTGTTGGATCGGTTGGTGGGCTCAGATCCCCGTGGATTTGAGGCTATAGAAGAGAAAGTAGAAGACATGAATTGTTGAAGACCGAAATTGTGCTGCCGTTTTTTCTGACTATGATATAACTGTCTGTTTTTTTTCTTGCATGCTACTTATAGGTCATTGATGTATTTAATAAAATCGTTGTTGTAATGTGAATTTCGTTCCAAGTAGACCGATTTTAAATTCGTTGGCACAAAATCTAAAGTTTTTTTTTGTAATTTGAAATAATTAAGAATATCTGTAAACAGAAACTTTTAAAGGAATTAAGGGTATTTAAGACAGAATATTTACTATAGCTAATTTCTCATTTAAAGTCTAATGTATTGCAAAGGGACGAAGGATAATATACGAAAAATAATTTATCAAGCAAGCTTTCGACTCTGAAATTTATCGATGTATATATTTATTATATTAAATAAATGCGATATAATAAATGTAATTCGATATTTAATCAGCCAATTTTAGGTGTTCTCATTGATTAACTCTTAATTATTGACATTCTGTAGAATGTTACATTGGCATTCTGGTTTGTAATGTTACCTTACATTTGTATGGTTTGATAGACAATGTCAGAATGCAAAAACATTCCTGATTATCATTGATTAGAACAGCGCTGGAAAAGCGTAGTAAATGATTTAGTGCTATTTGAATTGTTCGACAATTATTTTATGTTAATCCAAATTTTAAGTTTAAATATTATAATATTGTTTGCCTGGAATTTCTGGATTCAATAAAGAAACCGGAAAGAAATAAATGTTCTATAATGGATAAAAAGGGTATAGAGGTTGAATTAGATAATAAAACTATACCTATATTATATTGGGATCCAAAATTACATAAAAATCCAATAAAACCTATGTTGATTTGTAGTGCTTTTAAATACACATGAAAACCTCTTTCTGCTATATGAATAAAATACTTAAAGTAATTAAAGCACACTTTAAAAAAATATTGCAAGGTAATCGAAATTAATACTGGTATAAAACACTATTTCAGTATTAATTCTACAAAAGAATTTTTAGAACAGACAAAAGGAATAAATTTTCAAAATATAAATACATACGATTTTAGTACTCTTTATACAAATCTAGATTTAGTAGATATTAAAGAAGTGTTAGTAAAATTAATTAATCTTATATTCGGAAAAAGATATGCATATATATGTTATAATAATTATAACACCTATCTAACAAAAATTAAACCATCAAGTAAATATAAATATATGGATAAAATTGAATTAATAGAATCCGTTAAATATTTTGATAAATCAAAATTATTTAAAAGTAGGGGCATCTATATTTAGACAATAAAAGGTGTTCCAATGGGTTGTAATAGTAGCTCAATTATAGCTGACTTGTTTTTAAGCTTTATAGAATATGAATTTGTTCATAACTGTGTAAAAACTAAATCTAAACAATGTAGATATATGAAATATATGTTTCGATACATTGATGATATATGTGTATTTAATTCTAATAATTTTTATTCAATTAGTGAGCACATTTATCCAGAAAGCCTTATTCTTAACAAAACCAATATTGATGATAAAGAAGGTGTATATCTAGATATGAACATTAAATTAGCATTAACTAAAACTACTATTAATTTATATCGTAAAGATGACATATTTAAATTTACAAGAAACATATTTTTGCATGAGCATTCATGCATACCATATAATATAAAATATAATACATTAAATAATGAAATTTTAAGAATTGCAACAATATGTAATGATATTGGCTTTCTTCAAAATCATTTAAATAATTTAATAGATACATATTTTAAACTAGGTTACTATAAAAATAACATCAAGCAGAAAATAGTAAAATATATAAATCAACACAATAATATAAAGAATAAATTTACACTCTTAAGTTGCAAATTTTTATGGATGGATAATAAATAATATACTTTGTATTAGAATAAGATACTAGATAGTTATTTCAGAGGAAATACATCATTAGCATGTATTTGGCCCCGCTGCTATGTTGGGTAGAGGAGTTAGGGGTCGAAACCTGATAGCATAGCAGTTCCTCCTGATGACCTCTAATTCTTATTATGATACAACGTCTGTTATTTATTAGTCAATTCATAAAAATGACGTTTATTTTAAATTTCAATGTTTTATTTTAACTTGATTTAAATTATAGAAAATCTAAAAACAATTATTAATTTTATTATTTAATTGTTAAATTTTGATTTAGCATTATTATGTTTTGTTTAGTTTATAATTATATTAAATACATAGACTCAGTTAGCTGATTTGATTCTACTGTTAGTCCTTATGTTAATCCTTATATAATATTATTATAATGCAGAGTTTAACCCACACAGGTTATTTACTCGATCACAAATCATTGATAAATTCAATAAAATTTAAACGAAGGCAATACTCGAATACACGGGATGTTACAATAATTAAAAACAGCTCTTAGAAAACTAGCCACGGGCAGTGTAACCATATCGCAAGGAAGACCGTTCCAAGCTCGGAATGCTCTGTGGGATAATCGGGAGGATGTGCTACTTAACCCATGTCCACAATTCATCAGATGAAACGAGTAGCCCCTGTAGCAATGTCTCCTATTTATTACCACACATTGTTGTAAATACCCGTGAATTCCCTTCACCATGAAGTACATGGCTAACATATCTAGGTACATTAACCTTCAACGAACACTATTAAGATTCACAGCGAGTAGACGTTGTGAGTAGCTCATATTTAAAATTTAAGTTCATAATTAGCTATTACATCGTAGAATACAGTCTAAACTGTCTACCTCACCCTTGGTAAGAGTGAGGTTAACCCTTACCCTCACACTTCTCGTGTTCAAATTCGTCTTTCTCACCCTTCCCTCGATTTGCCTACTATTTATTCTCGTGTTCAAATTCGTCTTCTTATCATTGCTTTTTACCTTGTAACTTTTCATACCCCTTCATTTTTCAACCTTTTTTCTCGACAATTTTCGTCCTGTTTACTGTTCTTTGCTTTTCCGTAATTCCATTCTTTTACATGTCAAAACTACTGAACATCTTTTGGCTTCCTTGTGGCTGTGTCTCTCTCGTGGAATCATCTGATCATTCATATACGCCAATCAACCTCAATGTCGTGCTTCAAACGCCAAATCCGATCACATTTAAACAATTTAAGAAATTTACGAAAAATGTTTTATCTCGAAAATTAATTTTTATCATAAGACTTTTTTGTTAACTTTTACTTGATATACTTTTTATATGTTATGAACAATTGCCTATTGATGAAGTATTTAGCGTTTCAGGTAGTAATAAGCACGACGTTTTTTATTTTTTATTTTCTAAAAAAAATTAAAAATATCGTAATATGATTATTCTCGGTTTAAAGCCGAATAAGCACGTACGTATCTTTATAGTACTCTTTATACAAATCTAGATTTATTAGATATTAAAGAAGCGTTAGTAAAATTAATTAATCTTATATTCGGAAAAAGATATACATATATAATAATTATAACGCATATATAGCAAAAATTAACCATTAAGTAAATATAATTATATCGATAAAATTGAATTATTAGAATCCTTAAATATTTTAATAAATCAAAAATATTTAAATGTAGGGACATCTATATTCAGACAAATAAAAGTTGTTCCAATGGGTGGTTATAGTAGCCCAATTATAGCTGACTTGTTTTTAAGCTTCATAGAATATGAATTTGTTCATAACTGTGTAAAAACTAAATCTAAACAATATAAATATATGAAATATATGTTTCGATACATTGATGATATATGTGTATTTAATTCTAATAATTTTTATTCAATTAGTGAGCACATTTATCCAGAAAGCCTTATTCTTAACAAAACCAATTAATTAATTAAAATTAATTAATCTTATATTCGGAAAAAGATATACATATATATGTTATAATAACTATAACGCTTATCTAACAAAAATTAAACGAATATTAATTATAACGAATATCTTACAAAAATTAAAGCATCAAGTAAATATAAATATATGAATAAAATTGAATTAATAGAATCCTTAAATATTTTGATAAATCAAAATTATTTAAAAGTAGGTACATCTATATTTAGACAAGTAAAAGGTGTTCCAATGGGTTGTAATAGTAGCTCATCTTTTGTTATGCGAAATTTGAAAACCGGAAAACTCGGTATTTTATTAAACATTACCAAAATCTTTTAAGGAATTAAGGGTATTTAAGACAGAATATTTACTATAGCTAATTTCTCATTTTAAGTCTAATGTATTGTAAAAGGACGAAGCATAATATACGAAAAATAATTTATCAAGCAAGCTTTCGACTCTAAAATTTCTACTGTTTATTCTTACATTATCTGATTTTTAAACCGATTATTGATCATTTTTTATCAAGAATGATAAATGTCTTCAAAACAAATCGTTCTTGAAAGAGACTGCTATGTTGGGTAAAACAACTTTTGTACCATGATGACATGACATACACGGCACACAACGTCAGACTGTAAGCATTTTTAATTTTAATATTCATTCCCCTTCTTAGTAAGAAACATTAAGTCAAACGATGGTCTTTTGATAATAGCATTCAAAGCACACAACGTTGCACTTTACGTTTGCTACAATTTTAATATGTTTTGCCATTTTTAGTAAAAAACGTTAAGACAACGACATGTTTCGAATTATTTCTATCCAGTAAAACGACTTTTATCCCCTTATAATGACAGTATTTAAAGCTCACAACGTTGAACTTTACGTGTGTTTTAATTTTAATATTCGTTGCTCTTTTATTAAAAAAGCATCAAGTCAAACGATGCAATTCAAACGATTTCAATTTCTTAATCAATTTGTGTTCCTTTATAATGACATTAAAAAACACAACCTTAGACTTTACGCATTCTTCATTTTAAATATTCGTTGCTATTCTTAGTAGGAAGCGTTAATAAAACGATTTGTTTCAAATTATTTCATTCGGGTACAACAAATTTTGTACCTTGATAGTGGTATCAAAAGCAAACATCGTTGGACTTTACGTGTTCTTCAATTTGAATATTCATTGATCTAAGTAGGAAGCGATAAGACAAGCGATTTGTTACAAATTATTTCAATTCAGTAAAACAAAAATGAATTTGCTTTCATATTCACACAGATCTTATTTATATTAAGCACTGCAGTAAGATAGAGGTTCGCGAGGGTATTAATAAGTCGATGTAGGTATTACACCTTGGTAGAGGGTCAAGATTATGAATCCATTTGAATACTTTATCGTATGCAATCTCTATATGTTGAGATAATAAATTGAGGGATGCTGAAGAAATTGACGATTGATATTCGTTCGGAACAGTGTTTTGAGAAGTTTGAGTGTTGTTCATTCGTACAGTTGTGTTACCATTACAAGTTGACGCTGGTGTCGAATCTATTATTTTATTTTCATACACTCGATTTCAAATTGATTGTTCAACGTAATCATTGATCAAAAAATTAAATTTAATCATCAATCAAATTGTTCAACAATTTCTTTAAAACTTTTTAAATAAAATATTTTTTGATAATCACAATGCATTAATCACAATGTGGTCCTGTATAGATACGTCGTTATTCTCCTTTTATCTGCCATTAAATGCCGATTGGATACATGATTAACATTATTTCTGAATTCCATTTTAAAATAAAATTTGTCAACTTTATCATCAACAGTACATTTCTCCCATCCCCCGAGGTTTATGAAAAATCTCATTGCTCACGAACTCAAAATTACATTTTACAGAACCACATTTTAAAGGATATATTAAAATATACGTTTTTGTACAAGCATTTAATATGTAGACTCAAGTTGTATAATATATATATCGTCTGCATTGGTTTGAATTTTAGATACTTGTGTGCCAAAATTATTTGTATATTTGTTTTGGTGGACAAATACTACATTTAAGGAATTATCGGAGCTGGATCAAAGCAAAGAGGAAATTTTTTGATATTTCACTAATTCCTGTTACCATCTTCAGAAAATTACTAAATTAGTAATTAGTTAAATTCGGTAATTTTCGGAAGATGCTAGAAGTAAGCGAAATATCAAAAAAACTCCTCTTTTCTATAATCCAGCTCTAATAATTCTTTATTAATAATTGATCATTATCAACTATTTAAAGTGGTAAGTATTTAAAGAGGCAACTATTTAAAGTGGTTGATATGGGATTTCACCTGCATAAATACCCTGGCGAGGAGTTACCAGGCCTCTGCAACCCATCATCCAGCCGGCCAACTGACCGAATTCAGAAAACGGCAAGAATATTCTTAACTGAATGATCGCATATATTCACTTACGCCATTGGTCATAGAGACTCACGGATTGATCGGCTCCGAGTCACTGGTTTTCTTGGATGAGTTGTGCCGACGCCTTAAGCGAGTCACAAGGGACCAGCGCTTCATGTCGTTCATGTTCCAACGTGTGAGCATGGCAAGTCCGTGGGAAACGCAGGGTGCATCATATAGAGCACGGAAAAGAAAGTTGGAATTATGAAATTCCATAAAATCTGACGCCATCAAGAGATAAAACCTCAATGTCATACTGATTTGTACAAAGAATCGACGTTTTATTTTTCAACATAATACATTATTTAAATAGCTTTAATGTAATTATTTAATGTAGAGTTAAGAAATATGTCATCATATAATGTTCTCAAACATAATCTCATGCAGCTTTCCAATGAAATTGAAGATATGATTAGTGTAAGTAAATTGAATTATCAGAGAGTCACCTATATCTTGACTGAATTGAAAAACTACAATAAAATTGCAGTATGATCTTCAGCGTACTGGTATCGGCCGTAGTTTAAAGTACTACATTTTTTCGTATGAAATCCCGATTCTATTATCTCACGATATCATGCACGTTTAAAAAACCGGATTATTTTGAATGTGCTATCACTTGATTATTCATCAAGTAGACTAGTTTCTCTTATCGATTATTTCATAAGCCAGTATGTTTTTTAAATAGCTGACTACTTTATTAAACGGCTATTAACTATTCCACTTGCGGAACAATTTTTCGCATATAAAGTGTAATGTTTTCACTCAATCGTTTGCTATAGACTATTTTCAAATGTTGTAAATAATGTCATTTTGTCAATAACGTGTTGTACATGTAACTTCTTTGTGACATTATTTAAACCAGATGTTGTCGTTACTTTATAATTTTTCATCCTACCAACTGAATCTTAGTTTAAATATTCAATAACCTGAAGTTATTGAATTCAATAACTTTTAATGGTAGTTACAAATTTAATAATACAGCGGAATTCATTAGATTCCGCTATAATTTTAGGAGAGCGATGAATCCCTCATCGTGATCCATTATTACCACAAACATTAAATGTCATCTTCACATAGCGATTCACATGTCTTTCGATTTGCTGCATGATTACGTAATATCTTACATTCAGAAGGAAACATTCTGTTCTCGTTTTTTTTTGTAAAGACGTTTTTATCTACCACTACTGCTTTTTTGTCGTCTCAGCTCATGATCGCGTTAATCAATTTAGTTGCCATTACGTAGCAGTTGGCGATTATTAGATTTTTATATTTTATAGAGCGCAGTTTTTATCTGGATTCTTATCTTGAAAAGGAAACAAAGTTATCTGAATAGAACCGTTAAAATCTAAATTGATTATTAACTTTAAAAATATTTTTTCTGCAGATGAACCAGGAAAGAGTTGTTAAAGAATGTGAAGAATATATTACTTCACATAATATACAGGATATTTTGAGGAACTGCATTGTTCAGCTGTGCATTAATAAACCAGAAGATCCAATTTCATTTCTGTGTAAACATTTTGAACGTCTTGTTGACAGTACAACTGCAAATAGCCAACAGCAAAAGCTGGAGGAAGCCGTGTCCACCGACAACGTCGACAGCCAAATTGACGACACGAAGACTGACGATGAAGAAAAAGAGCATACATCAAAAAAGAAGATCGACGAAGGAGAAGATCAACAGGAACCTACTACCAAGATGCCTTGGCGAAGGGGTGCAGTTTCCGCAGAGGCATATACCGAAGAAGATGCAGCTAATTTTGTAAAGAAAGTAATCCCGAAAGACGAAGCGACAACAAGAGCATTAGCTCGATCGATAAAGTCTAATTTGTTGTTCTCACATCTTGATGACAAAGAGCGATCAGATATATTCGATGCCATGTTTTCCGTAGAACATAAAGCTGGAGATGATGTTATCGTCCAAGGAGACGAAGGTGATAACTTCTACATCATTGAACAAGGTACAGTAAATGTAGTCGTGAATGGCAATACAGTAAGCTCTATTTCGGAAGGAGGAAGTTTTGGGGAACTTGCTCTTATATATGGAACACCAAGAGCAGCCACTATAAAAGCATCTACGGACGTGAAGCTATGGGCTATTGACCGAGATACATATCGAAGAATTTTGATGGGTAGCACAATAAAAAAACGAAAGATGTATGAAGAATTTCTGTCTAAGGTTCCGATTTTAAAATCGCTCGATTCATGGGAGCGGCTTACCGTAGCCGACTCACTGCAGCAAGTTTCGTTTAAAGCCGGTGACAAGGTGATTGTTCAAGGAGATGAAGGTGATGATTTTTTTATAATAGTAGATGGCCAAGCAACCGTTACTCAACGAAAATTGAGCACTGATCCTGAGTTGGAGGTCGGAACACTTGGTCAGTCTGATTACTTTGGTGAAATTGCTCTTCTACTAAATAGGCCTAGGGCGGCCACAGTTACAGCAAAAACAAATTTACAGTGCGTAAAATTGGATCGAGCCCGATTTGAGCGAGTCATCGGCCCGCTTCAACATATTCTGAAGAGAAACATTTCCGATTATAAGAGCTTCGTCGCTTTAGATGTATAGACAGCGGGAATGTAGAAAACGATAAGTAATAACAGATGATAGGCAAAAGTATGTGTTAGTAAATTTACCGGATAGTTTTAAGATATGAGCGTTCATAATTTACAGCAACCGTTGAATTGATGAGATAACTGCGGTAACGTTTCTTTTTAAATTTATGAATGTCGACTTTTATCCTTCAAATTTTTATGCAAAATATCGATACTTATGTTAAAAATACAACAATGACGAAGGAATTAAAATCAAATTTTTATGAAAATTTAGATTTAAACTCACACATGTGGTAAATTCCATTCTAACTCGGATGCAACCCTTTCTGAACTTAAGGAAACGACTCTTAACTTAAAACTCTTAAACATATTATTATCTTACATCACAATTTTTATACATTTTAAGATTGCGATTTTGCTTCAGATGTGATCGGAGTTTCTTCCTAATTGGTAAACGCTGACGAAAGTATATAGAAATTTTTATATTATTATACAATAACGATATGTTTAAGACCAATAGATTGAATTAATATAAAAAATTTTGTTTGAAAAAATACATTTGATATATGTTGAATCCTTTAATCCTATAAAGACTGCAAGAAATCAAACAGTTGTAAGTTTTGTGTTTTGTAAAACTCGTTTTTAACAAATGAGATCAAATAAGTGAGTCTACGTATTTTATACAATATATAAATCAAAATAAAGTTAAATAATAAATAATTATGTAAGATTTTATACAATTTTTATATTTATATAACGATAATATAACGACAATATCAAGTCAAAATTTATTATTAAAATTTGAAATAAAAGTCAATTTTTATAAATTGAGTAATAAATAACAGACGATGTATCAGAATAAGGATTAGAGGATAAGGATCTTGATATTGTCATTCTCCAGCAGCAAGTAGTCGGACCCGTGCATGATCGTACTACGCACAATGGCTGCGTAAATAGTTCCTTCTGTTTCATGTGAGATACCAGGCGTGCAAAGATCCGCCGATATTACTCTATGCTTTATCTATACTGTATTTATCCGAACTATCTGTTTGCTAGGGCATGATAGCTAATGGTGACACCTAAATACCGTGCGAATTCTCTTTATTTGGTCATCATAGAGATAAATAAATCAGATCAGATAACTGAGTTATATGTATTTTATACTATTTTTTATTATAATATAATATTCTTTTATAAATAATTATATAAGATTTTATACAAATTAATATTTATAACGATAAAATTTAAAATAAAAATTTAAAATAAAAGTCAATTTTTATGGATTGACTAATAAATGACATCGTTGCAAAAAAAATAAAATTATATAAAATTAAATATTTTATATTTTGTGGTGAAGATATTTACTTAAGAATAAAATTTATACATTTAAAATAAAAATCAATTTTTAATAATTCGATCAACGGTTTCTGCTGCAAATATTTTGTTTAAAAATGCTTGAATTGGAATGAGACTCGCTTGAATTGGAATGAGGCTCGCTTGAATTGGAATGAGGCTCGCTTGAATTGGAATGAGGCTCACCATAATATACCATGTTTTAGATAATATAATATAATACGTCTACGTATTAACTGAGTCTACGTATTTTATACAATATATAAATTAAAAATGAAACTAAATAATAAATAATTATATACGATTTTATGATAAAAAATAAAAAATTTTAATTATATGAGATTTTAAAGTTAAAATTTAAAATTCAAATTACTTGTCATTTTAAGCTACAATTAAATTTAAAACAATTAATAAAATATAAAATTATATTATACAATTTATAATTTTAAAATTTAAAATTGAAATTTAAAATAAAAGTTAACTGATATGAATTGACTAATAAATAACAGACGATGTATAAGAATAAGGATTTGAGGTCATCATGAGGAACTGCTATCTTTTTACTAACTATTAACTAGTGAAATAGCTAGCTAATAGTTTGTTCTTCTGATGATATTTGTTGTTTTAATATAAGTTTTATTTCTTACTTATCTAGTGTATTCACTTGATTTTTTCATTACGTCATATGAGAGAGCATAATTTTTTGGTATACTGTTCAATTTGTAAGAATTGAACCCATTGTCAATTGATTGTTCTTACCACTTCCACTCATTTTTGACGAAAGGATCATAAATCAGATCAAATAACTGAGTCTACATATTTTATAGCAGAGTCTACGGTATATACATAAAAATAAAGATAATTAATATATAATTATATAAGATTTTATACAATTTATTATCATATCAAGTTAAAATTTAAAATTGAAATTTGAAACAAATTAAATTTTCATGAATTATGCAACTTACAATTTGTAATAAACCAAATCAGCTAACTGAGTACGAATTTATAATATAAATTAAGATAAAAATAAATAATGATATAACATTTTATACAATTTATATTTATATCAACTTAAAATAAAAAATTAAAATTTGAGTAAAAATCAATTAAAATTAAAAATTGTAAAATTTAAAATTGAAATTTTAAATAAAAGTCAATTGTTATAAATTGACTAATTAATAACATACGATTAGATTAGGTAACTGAGTTTACGTATATTAAATTATTTATGAATTAAATATAATGATAAATAAAAATTTTATTATTTTATTTCGATTAATATTTTGATTTTATTATTTAATTTTTTTTATTTTTTTATAACTCAGTATAA
Organism: Pomphorhynchus laevis; assembly: GCA_012934845.2. Taxonomy (NCBI): domain Eukaryota; kingdom Metazoa; phylum Acanthocephala; class Palaeacanthocephala; order Echinorhynchida; family Pomphorhynchidae; genus Pomphorhynchus; species Pomphorhynchus laevis. The sequence continues at coordinate 22,497 of WNNJ02002414.1, forward strand.
TGTGAGTTTTAATATTTATATCAAGTTAAAATTTATAATTGAGATTTAAAATAAAAGTCAATTTTTATGGATTGACTAATAAATGACACACGATACATTAGAATAAAGATTAAAGATCATCAGAAGGAACTGCTATCTTATCATGTTTCTGCCCCTATTCCTTTAATATTTGAAGACGAGGATTTCGCTAAATTCGATAAACTTCGGTTGTCAGCCGACAACCAAAGTTTACTTGCCTCTGGTGTATTTGCAAAAAATAACCATTATACGTTCAGTGCATCACATAATTAAGATTAATGTAAACGGACTAGATGCAAATAAAAGTCCAGTCCCAAATTCAATAGAACCACAAATAACGCATAAAGAGATAGACCTGGTCAATACTATCACAATATATACTTTAATATATTATCACAATATATTAAAGCAGATCCGAATTATCAGGTTCGGCCAATCTTTCTCGTCCCGAAATAGCAGGGGGCGAATACGTGCTTATGACGTATTTCCTCTGATGACATTTGATTATCTAGTATCTTATTCTAATCCAAAGTATATTATTTATTATCCATAAAAATATTTTTCTTCAAAGTTTAAATTTATTTTTAGTAATATTGTGTCAATTTGTATATTGTAAATTTAATATTTTAATAATATTTTGTTGATTTACTTCATTAAAATTTGTTCCTTTTTTATACCTTATTTTAAAATTATCTTATTACTTTTAAATATTCACATCTTTCAATCTTCGAAAAATTCACGACTAAATATCATTCATAAAAAGCTAGTATGTTTAGCTTATAAAAATGATAAATACATCAGAGGCGTATTTTGTTCATTATTTTGTAATCACCAAGATATTAATTACAATGATATTACGATATATAAATTAAAAATACAGATAAATAATTATAAATGATAAATAATTATACAATACTTAATACAATTTATATTTATATAACGATAATATTTATATTTAAAATTTAAAATAATAGTCAATTTTTAACAGAAGAACAAATCACTGTAATAAATAATTTACAATGTCCCAGAATAAAGATTAGAGGTCATAAGGAGTAACTGCTATGATATCAGGTTTCGGCTCCTATTCCTCGGCCCATCATAGCAGCGAGTGACAAATGTTGAAGCCTTGACAACAAAGACATGTTGCTGGCGCGTGTGGCGGGGACCATCCGTATCGCGCAGCAAGTGCGTCTTGAAATTGAAATTTAGTTAGGTTATGACCGAGGTTTTCTAAGGGACGGGCGGATAACCATTTGCAAGCTCCATTTATTGTTGCGAATTTCTAACTTTTATTGCCATTTACTATCTCTGATAAAACGGATTGTTGAAATATTTTGTCCTCCTATGTTTTTCTTAGTTAATCTCGCTTGCTATGCCACATTGTTTTAATGTTAGCTCATTTCCAGTGAGCCCATCTAATAGTGGGCGAGCCATACGTAACGATCTTTCATACTCTGCATCAGCGGTTCTGTTTGGAGACTGAATGCTCAAGCCTCGCAATCTTAAAGGCAGGAACATCATATTAACATGGTTACTATCCAATGCGACTCCTGTTATTAACGGAATCGTTGAGTTGACTAGGAATAGACGGTCGTAGCTGTCGAAATTTGATTTGCAGTTCTGTTGAATAAATGACTATTTGAATTGTATCACCTGTGTTAGTGCTGAATAAGCTACATGTGGATTTTCGCCAGCTACTATTTCCAGATAACGAAGCAAGCCAAGCCAATTACTAATTTTTGTATTTATGAATGAATCAAGATATGATCGATTTCCGATTGCCGATCCAACGATTTCTGTGCCCTTTGTCGTGATCTGGATATTAGATCTACTGAATTGTTCCTTCGCTTGCTGTTCCACGCAATCATGTACGAATAGTTTGCACATAGATTCGTTGATGTAGAATCCATATTGTGGACCGATCTCACGAACAAAGTTCCACAGCCTGTGTAAGTCGTATATTTTACCAACGTAATTCGCGTCGTCTGCGAACCATCGATGACTTATGTTTGGTATAGATTCTTTCAAGAATAAAGTCCAATTCATTCTATGTTCCCTTTGCGGACAAAAGCTCGTACGTAAGGACATGAATTCACTATTAATTCGGTTTGCAGGCGGTTGAAATAGCTCAACAGCCTGATGGACAGAGTTACCAAGGAATGGAATAACGTTCCTATGGAAATAGTGCGGACCAAGTCAAAACTAATGTTTATGAAGAAGGTACTGTTAATCTCAACCCTTCATGTTTTAGATTCTCTGTGTCTTCTTTTGTGCTTTTTGTATTTTGTGATGGCTACCGTATGATCATTAGCTCCTAGGTGGTCTAAGAATAATAATATATGAAATTTTCATATATCGTAAAATAGTAGTCATACGATAGTCGTACCATATTGAGGATCTCTTTTAGTGAGCCGCAATATCGTTTTCATAAGTGTAATAAGGACCAAATTCTCTCGAAATGTCTAGTATTTTACATATTTCCGTTGACGTTTTTCGATGGACATCCACGTTTTTCTGGATATTATGTACTGTAAAGTCTTAAAGCCATCTTGGTAAAGAATTAACTTAGCTGGATCAAATAAAGGAGGAAAATTTTATTTGATATTTCACTAACGTCTGTTAGCATCTTTGAAAATTAGCCATCTTAGTTGTGCATATAACGTAACTATATACATTGTTTTCAATAAGTTTAATGGTCGATTTCATCCAGCGTTTCATAGTAGCTAAATTTCAAATTAAGTGTTTCGTAGTAGCTAAATATCATTCGTTGCTTAAATGTCAATTCGTTAGTTAGACATTGTACGAGCAACATTTTTTAAATGCATGAAAGTTTGCTAACTTTGAAAGCTAATTTAGCTTTCTAAATTTAGCGAGCTGTAGGGCCGTTGAAAATTTGAGATTAAATAAATATATTTATCCTGTGCTACCGGCCTTTTAATACGATTAAAACTTTATTTAATAAATTAATGAAAGAGGTATATTATTACTTAAATAAAATCGAATAAAATATTTAGAATGATTAAAACATATTTTTTAATATTGTAATAATATAATTAGATATTGTAATATTTTTAGTCATTTTTAAAATATTGTAATATTATAATTATAATATTGTAATACTATAATAATTTTAAAATGTATATTACAATATTATAATTATAATATTACAATGTTTTTTAAAAATATGCTTTAATTACTCAAAGTATTTTATTCGAATAGAATGAAAGATACGTCATGTGTAAAAACACTTTAAAAATATTGTAAGGTAATCGAAATTAATACTGGTATAATACACTATTTCAGTATTAATTCTACAAAAGAATTTTTAGAACAGACAAAAGGAATAAATTTTCAAAATATAAATAATTACGATTTTAGGAAATATAGCAACCTAACTATGTTGCGCTTTTATTCTAGTAATAATATAAAAATCGAATTTTCTACAGGTATAAAACTGTTTGGTTGTTAATATCACGAGTATTTTTAGAACTTAACAAAGAGATAAAATTTAAAATATAAATACTTACGATTTTGAAAACTCAATATATTAAAGTTTAAAAAATTAACTAACCTTATATTATGAATCGATACGCATTATATATGTTATAATAACTATAACGCCTGTTTAACAAAAATTAAATCATCAAGTAAGTATAAATATATGGATAAAATTGAATTAGTAGAATCCTTAAATATTTTGATAAATAAAAATTATTTAAAAGTAGGGACATCTATATTTAGACAAATAAAAGTTGTTCCAATGGGAGGTAATAGTAGTCCAATTTTAGCTGACTTAATTTTAAGCTTTATAGAATATGAATTTGTTCATAAGTGTTTAAAAAATAAATCTAAATTATATAACGATGTGAAACGTTTCGATACATTGATGATATATGTATGTTTAACTCAAATAATTTTTTATCCAATAAGCAAACAAATTTATCAAGGTAGCCTTATTCTTAATAAAAGTAATATTTATGGTAAAGATATATATATAAATATATATATAGTTTAGATTATTTATTCAAATCAGCTCTGGGATCCTTTGACGGATACTTGTATATATTAATACTCGGATTTTAAGTCGAACCGGAAACACAAAGATATCGTTTTATTCAAGCTTTCGACCAACTAGTGGCCTTCTTCAGGAAAATAATATCTACATTTGTAAAAATATAAATATAACAGCATAAATATATGATAGCATCTTAAATGTTGTTCTTCACCAATTTCAGTGCACCTATCACTTCACTGTTTAGTGATCTATCAGTCATTAATTGTGCTATCCAATAGAGTTCCTTACGCTTTCTTCTAGCAGTGTTGGGAATATTTCCCTCAATTATTGCAAGTGAAATTTCATGTGTTGGATTTTTAATGAGGTGTGATGCCAGTCCATCTGCATTTATACGACAGGCTTTAATATCCGCTCTACGGTTGTTCATCCGAACTGTCATCTTATTTCCGCTTTCCCCTACATATTGTGCATGACAGACTGTGCAAGTGCCTAAATAAACTGAATTTTGTGTCTTACAGTTATTGTTACCCCTGATTCTATAAGTTAATTTTGTAGTGGAGCGTGTGAATGTTTTTGAGTTATTCATTATCTGGCACGTTTGACACCGTTTCTCTTCACACGGTACATTACTACCAATGTCAGTGGAATGATTAGTTTTGACAGAAAAGTAACTCCTTAGGTTATATCCAGATTTGAAGAAAATTTACGGTTTACGTTCAGGGGGACACTTGTCATTAGTAATTTCTCTCAATTCTTTTGGTAAATTTTTCAGTGCCTGATGATATGTACATACCACCTTGTTGTTTGTACTTGTGAGTGGCTTTCTTCTATTATCATATAGCAGTGCTTTTCTCGGGATAATTCGAGCATATTGAAATTGTCTTGCAATTTGTTTATTAGAGTATCCTCTCTCCCTTAATTCTATTTTTAGCAATCTTAATTGTTTTTCAAAGATATCCGGCGAGGAGCATATTTTCTTTGCTCGTATAGCCTCATTCCTAATTATTAGACGCTTTGTTTTAGGGGTGTGTAAACTGCTCGCGTGCACTATACTTCTCGTTCCAGTGAATTTTCTATATAAAGATGTTCGGAAGCTATTCTTCATTCTTTGGATGCTTACATCCAGAAACCCAATCGAGTTGTTCATCTCTATAGTGTTAGTAAAGCGAAGCTCATATAGATTATTTAGTTCACTGACAAATAATTCAAATTCTCTCTTACCGTGATCCCAAATAATAAACACATCATCTATGTAACGCACCCACATTAGTGGAGCCTTTTCACGTTTGAACACATATTCCTCCTCCAAGTTAGAAACATATAAGCTAGCGTATGTAGGACCAACTGGACTTCCCATTGCCGTACCAATTTTCTGTCTAAATACTTTTTGCTGGCAAGTGAAAGTGTTACACTCTAAGATTAACCTTAGTTGTTGACAAAGGACTAGTCGATGATCCTCAGAAGCGCCTTTTCTGGATCGTAAAGAGTTAATCGCTGCTATGCCCCTGTCAGACTGGATAGATGTGAAAAGGGATTCTACGTCTAGTGTATACATAACAAAGTCAAAATTGCCGTTCCTTGAATTTGCGAATTTCTCCAACTTACGAATAAAGTCATCAGTGCTTGAAAGGTAAGATTCTGTCTGTTTTAAATAAGGCAATAATTCATTATGAACTTCGCGCGCTAGCTTTTCACACGCCGTACCGCAATTTCTGATTATTGGACGCCCCGGCAGTAAGTATAGTACTCCTGGTTTAGGATTTTTAACAATAAAACGTACTTGATTTTCTTTAGCGGGAAACCAGCGTATTAAATTTCTTTCATCGTTTTCATAAATTTCTTAAATCAAAATTATTTAAAAGTAGGGACATCTATATTTAGACAAATAAAAGTTGTTCCAATGGGAGGTAATAGTAGTCCAATTTTAGCTGACTTAATTTTAAGCTTTATAGAATATGAATTTGTTCATAATTGTTTAAAAAATAAATCTAAAGTATATAAATATATATGAAATATGTGTTTCGATATATTGATGATATATGTGTATTTAACTCTAACAGTTTTTATTCAATAAACGAACAAATTTATCTAGGTAACCTCATTCTTTATAAAACCAATATCAATAATAAAGAATGTATATATATCTTGATATGAGCATTAAATTTACATCAATTAAAACTATTATAATTTAAATTGTAAAGTTGACATATTTAAATTTACAATAAACATATTTTTGCATAAGCATTCATGCATACCATATAATATAAAATATAATACATTAAATAATGAAATTTTAAGAATTGCAACAATATGTAATGATATTGGCTTTCTTCAAAATCATTTAAATAATTTAATAGATACATATTTTAAATTAGGTTACTATAAAAATAACATCAAGCAGAAAATAGTAAAATATATAAATCAACACAATAATATAAAGAATAAATTTAAACTCTTAAGTGGCAAATTTTTATGGATGGATAATAAATAATATACTTTGTATTAGAATAAGATACTAGATAGTTTTATCAGAGGAAATACATCATTAGCATGTATTTAGCCCCGCTGCTATGTTGGGTAGAGGAGTGAGAGGCCGAAACCTGATAGCATAGCAGTTCCTCCTGATGACCTCTAATTCTTATTCTGATACAACGTCTGTTATTTATTAGTCAATTCATAAAAATGACGTTTATTTAAAATTTCATTTTTAAACTTGATTTAAATTATAGAAAATCTAAAAACAATTATTAATTTTATTATTTAATTATTAAATTTTGATTTAGCATTAATATGTTTTGTTTATTTTATAATTATATTAAATACGTAGACTCAGTTAGCTGATTTAATATAATTATTATATAATTATATATTATTATATATTATGATTATGAACATAATCATATACATGATTATGTTCATAATTATTATATGTATTTAATATATAATTATATTTATATAATAATTTAATTATTTAATATATTATGATTTTGAACAAAATCATATATAATACATTATATATAATATATAATGTATAATATATATTATTTTATAATTTAATATATTAATAGATTAATAAGCATCATATAATCATGATGAAATCATGATTATATGATGCTTATTATTTAATTAAGATTAAATAATAAGATGATCATTATTTAATTACATCATGTCCACTGTAACCACCAAGCTTTTCAAATAAGTATTTAAGACCAGGTAGCTTATTCTTTGTGTACCATAGGTAATAGATACCAAAAGCTGGAATCGGCATAAGATGATAGTGTTATTATAAAAATTCACAAATCTGGCTTACAATTTCACCCAATAATTGCTTCGTATAAAACTTTCGGTTATTATTTGGCAAAAGAAATAAGCGGTTTGATACAGAAATACCACGACGTCAACAGATCTAATATAAATGATGGTATTTGTTTCGCTCAAGAGATTAAAAAATATCGTAATCAAAGAGTATACTTTGCAACATCAGATGTGGTATCTCTGTTTACAAACATACCATTACAGCGAGCTATTGAAATGACCGCCACATTATTGGAATTAAAATGCAAAGAGTCCTAATATATAAACACATAATTTTTCGTACAACATATAATTGATGGTGAAATTGAATAAGTAGAATGTCTACTGTAACCACCAAGCTTTTCAAATAAGTATTTAAGACCAGGTAGCTTATTCTTTGTGTACCTTAGGTAATAGATACAAAAAGCTGGAATCGGCATAAGATGATAGTGTTATTATAAAAATTCACAAATCTGGCTTACGATTTCGCTCAATAATTGCTTCGTAAAAGAAATAAGCGGTATGATACAAAAATACCACGACATCAACAGATCTAATATAAATGACGGTATTTGTTTCGCTCAAGAGATTAAAAATATCGTAATCAAAGAGTATACTTTGCAACATCAGATGTAGTATCTCTATTTACAAACATACCATTACAGCGAGCTATTGAAATGACCGCCACATTATTGGAATTAAAATGCAAAGATCCTAAATTAAGCATTAATGATTGGACTTGCTTAATTGAATGCTGCACTTCAAAATCTATTTTCACCTTTAAAGGTGACAGTTATCATCAAATAGATGGCATTTCAATGGGTCTCCTCTAGCCCACTCGCTGGCTGATATCTACATGAGTGCCTGGGAGAAAAACATTTACCATGATTTACCTGGTCTTGTCCAATATTTGAGGTACGTAGACGACGCATTTTTTGTATTTAATGTAGAACTAGAATCCTGCAATTTAGAGACCTTGCTGAACATGAAAGATTCTGCTATTCAATAGAATGTTACATACGAGGATTCTGATAAACATATTGCCTTTCTAGACGTAGACATATTTCGACAGTAAATGCTTGAGACGGACGTACATAGGAAAGCTGGCATACTCTGGGAATCAACCGTTTGGTCAACTGACATACCTATTAGATATAAAATCCAGGTGGTGCTGTATTTTTCTATAGAGCTATGAAAATTTGGGATCAGAGGTAGAATTTCCCCCCCCCTAGGCGATCAGAGGTAAAATTTTACCCCCTAGATCACTACGAACAGCTACTTTTTTTTCCTCCTAAACTATAAATAAAAAAAATTCAGATTTACCCCATGGATAACCTAGATCACTACGAACAGCTAATAATTAGCTCAACACAGCAAGATTTTATAGACCACTTGTTTGATTCAAGGTATTTAGTTCGGTCTATGAAATGCATTATCTGTGATACTTATATGAAGCTTAGTCTTTATAAACGTTCTATTGATGGATATGGTTGGAGGTGTTATAAGAATGGCTGCACAAACTTAAAAAAATACATTTCAATACGAAAGGGAAGTTTTTTTGATGGGTTTTCGATTGATATTAGAACTATTTTACGTGTGTTAATCAAGAAATGTGTGAAGCAGCCAACACACTCAATAATAGCCTCTAAAATTACATCGGATCGGACCATTAGAAAAATTTTTTATAAACTTAATAAGTTGATACCGGAAACTGATTTTAGTGAAGATAAACTTGGTGGCCCTGGAAAAATAGTGCAAATAGATGAAACCATGTTAAATTACAAGTGTAAGTCTCATCGTGGAAGATCTTACACAAACAGAACCGACGCTTTGTGTATTGTCGAGGTCGGGGATAAAATTGAAAGATCCTTTGCTAGAGTAATCGCGGATAAAGCACAAACCACTATTCTACCCATAATATCCTCACAAGTGCTTCCCCATTCGACTATAATGACCGACGAGCACAAGTCGTATAGCAGATTAAATAAAAATGGATATGAACATAAGACAGTATGTCATAAATATAATTTTGTTGATAAAAATACTGGTGCTCATACTCAGTCTGTGGAGTCCTTTAACGGCCAAATAAAAAACGAAATAAAGAAGCAGAAAGGGGTATTAACTACATATAGACCCAATTTCCTTAAAGAGTTTTGTTTATTTTATAACAATCGTGAGAAATATCAGTATATAATTTTTGATTTAATAAAAGTTTAATATGATTAACGATTTTTATTTATTTATTTATTTTATTTATTTTTTTAATTTATTTATGTATTTATTTTTTATTTTTTATTTTTTTATTTTTTATTTTTTTATTCATCAGAGGTAGAATTTTCCCCCGGGGGGGAAATTCTACCTCTGATCCAAAATTTGTTCTACGGACAAGATAAGACGTATTAGATATTGTGAAATATCTACTATGGTATTAGAAAAACAGTATCATCTGCAAGCTATTAAACAAGCGTTTTTCAAGGCTAAAAGAACGAGGGTGAAGAACAAAGTCGAAGAAAACTAAAATAAAGACATCCGCAACAATTTATTTTCAACCACTTATATTTCGGAAGAGTATAATAATAGATTGATCGATTCGCTGAAGAATGATGGACAACGAAATATAAATTATCACAAAAAAGGACCATCGATGATCTCCTCCTTTTTTAAAACGAAACCAACATTTTTAAAATGTGAAGTAGTGTATCGCGTCCCTTGTAAAGATTGCAACAAAGTCTACATTAGTCAAACCAAAATAAGGATTATGAAAGAGACTTGAACAACACAAGGGTAATATTAAAAGAGGTGACGTTTCTTCAGCAATATTCAATCATAGGTTAAACAGCTCACATACGATTGGTTTCGACAATACAATTGTTCTTGAATACTAGCCAGATATATGTCATCGTTTAATCAAGAAGGCGGTACATATCGAAATTGCATCAACCATGCAAGGCAATAAAAGCAATTGGTGCTTAAAATCACCGCCAGACAAGAGTTTGGTTGAACAGTATATCAGTTAAATTCTTCCGATTTTATTCTCTTTATACTATGTCATCATTTGTCAAAGACTAGTGTTTTATGAAGAAACAAATCGCATTAGCGAACATTCAAAAATAATACGATTTATCTTATTTTTCTAGGAGAAAGATCCAACTAATGATACAATTAATATTAAATTTAAAATCTTATGCGGAAAATGTTTATGAATAGAGAATAAATAATATATTTGTATTAGAAAAGAAACTATATAATCAAATTTGGTTGAAGGAAATACGTCCCCGCTGCTTTGTCGGGTCGTGGAACAGGGCCCGAAACCTGATAATATCGCAGTTTCTCTATAATAATATAATAAATTTGTTTATATATTAAATTATTTATTAATTTATATTTATTATTTTTTATTTATTTTTATTAATTTATAATAATAAATTTATTCTATATAATAAATTGTATCGTTATATCAATTCTTATTGTATTAACTATTAGAGCAATTTTAGAAAAATACAAAATCACCACATCTAAACTAAATGTATAAATTGTATAAAATATTGGAAAATGCCTGTTTATTGTGCATCTTAATGTGCCTTTTTGAATGGGGTATAATTTTTTGGGAGAAATGCGTTTGGGCTAAAAATTTTAAATATTTATAATAATTTATTAGTTAGCTGATCTAAATTATTTAGTCTTAAAACATTTTATTAGAACAAGCTCGGTTTGCGACAGTATCTGTGAAATTAGCATAGTTGAATAAGGAACTAAGATTACGTTAGTTTTATGACTCTTTCTTTAAATTGATGTCTTCTTTTCTGACGTTTAGGATAAGTGAAACTATTGTTAACATTTTTAAATGAATAATAGTCACCTTAACGTTTCACAAATCTAATGAGTGACATATTTCTAATTGAAGAACTTCTCTTAGTTTCTTATCAAGCAATGGACTGGTTTGATGTGTTCACGCCTTAACGACCTTACCAGGTGAAACGCTTAAAAGGAGTTCCGACATAACTGAATCAAACTCCAAGATATCTCAACTTATTCAGTTAAATATCAGACCAATATATACTAGATATGCGAAATAATTCACCATCATTTTTAAAACATGCTATTAGAAGAAGGCTCGGTTTGCGACAATATCTGCGAAACGTTCTAACCGAAACGAAGTGCACAATGGTCTACCTTGACAATCTGAATGCATTATTGATCATTTGTTATTGTGATGTTATACAAATGTCAAGTAAAGGACTTTATTATCCAGATAAACGTGCTGGCATCATCTACTTTTATTGCATCATTACTTTAAGCAAATTTCAGTATTTACAAAACTCACACGAGAACACAATCTGTCATGTTGATTAGCAAGTCCGAAAAATTCATAATTGATAGTGATAAACCTTTCTGCTTAGAACGTTTTCGCTCAGAAAGCTTGATTTTTATCAGTCTGCTTACAAATTATCAAGGAGAATTCTTTAATGTTGGACATGTCGAACACATTGTTGTCCTACGACCACTTGGGTGTCCAATTTGTTCCCACTACTATATTAAGTTAAAGAATAGGGGTCAAATCCTGATAACATAGTAACTCCTGATGACTTTTAATATTCTAATAAGTTGTCTATTATCTATTATTCTTTATATTAACATAAATCTGAATTAAAGAAAATCTTAAGGGTGGGATATTTACATTTTTAAATGTCTATAAAATTTTAAGATTTTGATATCTACATTTTTACATTTATGTATAATACAAAATACGTTAAAATACCACATTGTATCTTATGAAAAATATCCACCTGAAATTGATTTTACTGCTCTGAAAAACGTATTATTACATCAGAGGAAATACATCATTGACATGTATTTAATCTCACTTATATATTGAGCCGAGAAACAAGTTGATGCTGACAGCTGATAACTTAGCAGTTCCTCGTGATGCAGAATAATCTAAGAAAAAATTAGATTACAAATTAGAATTTAAATTATAGAAAATCTTTAGGGTGAAATATTTACATTTTTAAATTTATAAAATTTACAAATTTACAAATTTATATAATTTGATTAAATACAAAATAAATTTTACTTTTCTATAAGATATCCTGAAAATAATAAGATACAAATATTATAAAAATATTTATAAATAATACTCACAAATTCTTAGTGTTAGAAATTCACGTTTATTCAAGTTAAACCTAAAATAAAATTAAACGACACGCTTTTATATTATGTTTTGAGTTTTTTCTGTTAAAGTTGACGAAAACAGCAAATTTATTGGACACTGCAGTAATATTTAATATTTATTGATGTATCATAAATGATTGTATTATTACTTTGAATAATAGAACAGTCAAGTCTTTATTCAAACAATAGATGGGGGAACAAAAAGAAAAAAATAAGAACATAAGAGAAATACAAATTATATCTATTTGCATCAATTATTTTATTCGTATTAATTGAATGACATATAAAAAAATACTTTTTTTATAATAATATGAAATTTTATAATTTTAATTGATATCTATTAATATATATCTAATTGATAACCGAAAACCCAAAATTCTTAAACATAGTGGTGGGCTTTCAGGAAATTTCAATCATTAAAGAAGTCCAAAGGGATGGTCATTCGTGTTTAATGATTAATCGCACATTAACTGCCCAATCCAGTATGCTTCTCTTGATTTGCGAATGCGATTATTCTCAATCGGACCTTCAATGTTTGTTACTTTCATGCGATGGTCTAGATAATCGACTATGTGAGCTATTACACCGTCTTAAGTTAGTCGTTTTGTTAATATGTCTCTTCGTAGATTGTTTGCTCTTATAGTATACTGAGTGCTTGCTTGTCCAATGTATTGCACATCACAGTCAAAGCGTTCATCCAGGTAAATCACATTTTTAGATTTACATGTGTATGTGCCGGAAACATCGTATCGAAGTCCTGTTAAGCGGCTAGAGAATTGAGTCATGTCAGACATTTTGAGACAAATTTTACACCACCTGTCGATGCAGGGTCCGCTCTTTCTATAAGATTGTTGCACATTGATCTCTCTAGATTGTTTATGAAACATTTGTCGCAGGCAAAACCGATTGCTGAATTCTAATCAAAGGTTTGATAACCGTTTCCTTATAGGTATTGAACACTTCATCGATCTATGATTGCAGTTTTCTTACTAGAGTAGAGTGTGGTATGACTACATTGAATTTATTTTTTACACGATCTCTTTGTTTTATTTCAAATAGTTTCTCCCTTTTCAGATTACGTACTCTTTTAATCTATGTTTTTATCTGACGTTGGGAATATCCTCGTTTCAAGAATTGGTCTTCTAGCTTTTACACACAGAATTCGAACTCAATTTCAGTTGAACATATCTTGCGCATTCGCATTGTGTCATTTCGTATGACAAGTCGTTTCATGGCCGGGTTGTATCCAGTGCTTGCTTGTACGTACTACTTCAGTCCTCCGAGTTTGTCAGAGGGTGTGGTTTCCCATCTACCGCAATTTTTGTAAATAAAGGCATAAAGGAAAAAATTCGTTGATCATCTGGGCAATCCATTGTAAATCTTAATTCGCAATGCTTGTTCAGCTCAGCCATAAATTCATCCAATTTCTCTCTTTTGGCTTCCCATGCAATATAGATGTCGTCTTATTGTTTTCATAAGGGTGGTTTATTGTTGGCGTATGTTAGGAAAAAGTGTTCGACAAATGACAAGTATGGCCCAGCGAAGGTTTGGCCAACGGAAATGTCCATTGTTCCTTTTACTTGTCTATAATATAGGTTGTTGAATTCGAATGTGTTTGAAATCAGTACTAATCTAGGGAGTGTGCAAATTTTATCGGTTTATCGTTCATCAATTAAGTGCGTTACGCAATCTCAGTAATAATCCCGAAATAGTGGTATGCAAAGCAGACAATGGGAACAAGATTGTTTTATGATCACAGGAAGAATATATAAACTAGGCAATACATCAATTAAGCTCCTCGGCGAGCGAACCGATCTCAGTACAACCACACCTCGAAAACGTCTAACAAGTCATAGCAATGATAGAAGACGTGTATCGCTCTTACGGAGCTCATCAGAACGTGACTACAATAATCATCCCTAAGCACCATAACACACGCTTAAACAGTGTTTAAAGCTCGAAAAGACCAACTACCCTTAATCTGAATTATCAGAGGGAATTTAGCATCAACTGTGTGCATGACAGTGCGTATTGCAGTTTAACCATGCGTCAGGCACTTAATTCCTCTTAATAGAAATGCTGTTTT